>JAOWBB010002166.1:0-41572 GCA_028565995.1 Ricinus marginatus | reverse complement strand
CGTAAAAAACAAATAAAAATAAACCAAGATTTCTCCCCCCCCCCCCCCTCCCTCCTCAATTCGAGAGACAGGCTCGTGTCAATTGAATCATTTGAAGAGGAAGAAATTTTCCCCGCTGATCCGCAGCCTGCGAGATACTCGCGCATTTGGCTGCGGCGGCAAACGAAGCGCATGGTCGTTGGAGAAAACGGCGCCCGGATATTAAGATTGCCGCGCGATTGCGCGCGTCGAAGCGAAGCCTCGCCAAGCGCCTCGTTTGCGTTTAACTTCCGGGCGCCCGTGTAAAATTGCGCCTGATTTACAGCGCCGAGAAATATAATGTTACAACTTTTTTTTTTTTTCGGACGCGTTATCGAGCAGGCCTTGCGCTCGCGGTAGACCGCGCAGTCGGAGCCCGTGCACTGCTGGAACGCGACGAAGCGGACTTTCGATGATAAAGCGATTCGGGGGGGGGAAAGATGGGATCGGTCTCAGTCTCTCCTCGATTATCGCGTCGCGAAGTCTTCGCCCTTTTCGCGTCTCGCGTACAAAAATCTCGGCGCGCTTAAAAAAAAAAAAAAAAAAAAAAAAGGTCGCAGTGTTCGCTCTTTATGTAATTTCGGCAAACAAGATAAGTAAAGATGAGTCCTGAAAAACATTTTCTTTTTTTCTGCTGCTGCGCGCTATTTCTTCCATTTTTTTTTCGCGATGATCGACGCAAACGAAAACTGCTTCTCCCACGGCGAGCTTTTAGATGCTTTTAGACTTAAATCATACCGTAGTAATATACTCATATTGAATACTCAGTAGTCGCGTTTTCAGTATGAATACTCAATAGCATTCATACTGCTCGCTCTGCGACTCCATTTTCTTTAAAATTAAAATTATTAAAAAATTATAAAAATGTATTTTTTTCCTTCAGTTAATTTTAATTATTTACAATTTATTTTTTGGGAGGGTGTTCGGAAGTCACATTTTAGATTTCCGGAGGATGTGCGCCTATGCAATGTGCGCATTACATTTCTTAAGTGCAATTACGACATTGTCGATTTTTAACGGCTGTGGAATTGTGTTTTCCGTTTGTTTACAACTGCTATTTGCACGGACGCTTATTTTTCTCGAATGCGTTATGAAATCGTACGTTCCGCTTCCGGAACGTTGTTTTATATCTTGCTTCCGAGCAAACGGCAAACAACGTGAAATCAGGGGATGGTAATGTGAGAGAGAAAAATTTTCGATCATCAGCTGCCGAAAGAAGGCAAAAATGGAGATGCAGATTTAGCATCGCAGCTCGGTTCACGTTGAAAAAAATTTCGGTTCTCTCCTTTCAATTTTTTCAACATTTTGTCCATTTCCGTCCGCATTGTAAAAGAATCTTTTGTTTCGGAATTCTTGTTCTCCCAACAATGCCCGCTCTTCATTGGTCGAGTGAATTCGCTAAAACAATTCATTCGTCAAGCTGGAAATTTATGACAAAATTCCCCATTTGCCGGATGATCAAACTGATTTGTATACAATGGCATTGTATGAGTTACAATTTTTTTTTTTTTTTTTTTTTTTTTTTTTTTTTTTTTTTTTTTTTTTTTTTGTAGAGCTGATGCCAATTGAGACCTGGGTACATTTCAATTAACGCCACTCGCAGGCGTTAGAAGCGAACGGCATTAAAAAGGACGTTTATCCTGCCGACCGAAAATATTCATTTCGCCACGTTCACATTTCGGACCGCTGCAGTTTTCCCTTCAGGAAATTCGAAAAAATCCGAGACGGCGTTTTTTGCGACCGAGGCTCGTGCACGGCGCGTCGCGTGCGAAAAATTTTCCACCGTTTTTCCCTTTCGCATCTTGTGTGCGGGGAAATTTTTCCCTTGTCCACCCATCCGACGTGGTCATTTCCCCATTTCTTACGGACTTCGTGCGAGAGTTTCCTCCCCCGAAGCGACTTGCAGCGGTTCGTTTCCATCTGAAACGGCGCTGTCCGAGGAATGAGGACAGCTCGCATCCTGCGAGAACTATTCAGATATATTATCCGGCATCGCATGAAAATTTTTTGCTTAACTCGGTAAACCGCATTCACAATTTGTTTTTTTCACTTTGAAATACGCCCAAAATATAAAGCACTTTTTTCTATTCAATTTTCTGATTATTCCCAATTTGTCTGATGCACATGCGTTTATATAGTGTTTGAGAAAAAGGTTTCGAAATTGAAAACATTATGTATTTTACATATGTATATACATATTCATGTAACTGTCGTAATAATAAAATAATTGTATTAAATTTTAACGCGTTCAAATGACGGAAATGTATTTTAACAATATTATATTTTGCTATTGTTAGTAGAGGGAATATTTCCTAAAGATACATTGAGATTTTTTTGAAACACATACATTTGAAATAAGTTTCGTTATTTAGGCTCTTTTTTTTCAGATGTAAATCCATGATGTAGTATAAAAGTAAGAGTATATCAATAAAATAACATTTACTTTTAATGTTTGCTTTAGCAAATGATTGATCGCGTTTTAAATATATTTAAAAAGGTTGGTTTCTTTTTCTTCTCTTGCTCGTTAGACTTCAAGCTTTTGAACGTCAGCTTAATTAAGTATGATTTTAGGATATTCTTGTTCTTAGTGTAAAGTTAATTTTTCACGGGAGGAAAAGTGAAAATAGCTTGATATTTACGGCTTGAGACTGACGCCTGCAAATTGATTGACGAGAGATGGGCGACGCCACCTTAAAGTGATGTCGCAGCGTTTAAAATTCTCATTTCATTTAACGATCATTTATTCATTTATTTTTTCAAATAAACCGAAAAGAGAAAAAGGACGAAATCTTTTCCGGAATCCTCTTTTCGGTTCCCAATTTGCGAGGTTCGCGGCAGCGGTAAACTCGAGGACCGAGGAAATTCCCGACTGTTCCGGCGCTTGTGGACACCTCGATTTTGCCATTTCGGCCACTCACTCAACTTGGGTGTGATGTGAATGTGACTCGTCACAACCTCCCTGAGTGAGCATCTGAGATGGTCGAAATCTCGTCGGAGATTCGACGGAACGGAAGGAAGTGGAGCCGCAGCAGGCAGGGGATTCGTCAAGGAAAATTAAAATTGGGGAAATCGTCGAAGGCGCGTGAAGATATCGAATTCCGGGAGTCAAAATTTCGCGCATTCGAAGTGCCCGCCTGACTACTTGCCCTCCGGAAACGAAATTTTACTTTTCCCCGCCGTGAGACGCAGTTTTTCACAGCAGCGCGGATGTTGTCGCTCCGGCCTTGCTGCCCAATTAGAATGTACGAGTAAGAAATGTAAATCCTGGACGCTCGGCGCAGTCCGGGAAGGAAGATTCTTTTCAATAAGGTCGAGGGTTAATCGCTCGGAATTAATCACAATTAGGGCTAATGAGTGGACCAAATCGCTTTTAAAATGCTGGTGTAAACGATCCGATGCTGGCTTTTTGGGTTTCTCCATGTGTGTGTTTTGTCCGGACTGGTGACGTTAACGTTCGATTTTGAGGGCAAAGTTTTTCCAGAGACCGGTTTCGTTTTCGCATTTCATCGCTGAAAAGTCGTTCTCTTTTTCCAGTCTGAGGACTTACCGTCCGAGAAATTTGGATCCCGGTCAGGTTCGGAGCGAGCTCCACCGCGCTCTCAGCGTCTGGTCAAAGCATTCGAAGCTCACTTTCGAAGAAATCAACAGCGACCGTGCCGATATCCTCGTTTACTTCAAAAGGTTCGTAGAATGATGGGAAGCGGAAGTTTTCGCCTCGAGTTGGGATTTCGCCCGGCTGAAAAGTTTCCTGTCTTTTTCCTTGCAGGGGATACCACGGAGATGGCTACGCCTTCGACGGCATCGGACAGATCCTCGCACACGCTTTCTTTCCCGGCGGAGGCAGGGGTGGAGATGCCCACTTCGACGAGGACGAGATCTGGATTCTGGATCCGTTCGCGAATATGGAAAATGTCGAGGGAACTAGCCTGTTCGCGGTGGCGGCCCACGAGTTCGGTCACTCTCTTGGCCTGTCTCATTCATCCGTCCAGGAATCTCTCATGTTTCCGTGGTACCAGATACTTCCGCCGAATTTCGAGCTTCCCGAAGATGACAAACGGGGCATTCAGCAACTCTATGGGGCCAAGGAGGAGAAATTGTGGGCAAAAGTAAGGCAAATTTTTTTTTTAATTTTTCTTTTTTTTTGATGCGAACAGTGAATTGCAATCGAAACCTTTTTCAGATTCCGGTTTTTCAACCGTTTGAGCCCCGGCATCCGCCGCGAAGACCGAAACCTTCTCCGAGACCCACGAAACCGCCTCCGACACAACCGCCGCTGCCCAGACCGACGCCACCGACGACTCCGAGAGCGCCGCATCCTAGGATTCCGACGAAGACGTCGGGGATGCCGGACACTTGTGACACCAGCTATGACGCCATTTCGGTCATTAGGGGAGAGGTTTTCATATTTAAAGATCGGGTTAGTTATTTTCTAATATTCTCTCGATCTCAATCTGTTTTACATAATTTTAAGTGTTCTCGTAATGTCTTTCAGTTTCTTTGGAGAATCGGCAACCATGGGCTTCATAAAGATTACCCGGCCGAAATAGATAGGTTATGGTATGGGCTGCCGACTAATTTTACACATGTCGATGCCGTTTACGAAAGGAGCGACAAGAAAATAGTTTTCTTCATTGGTAATACTCTCAAATTCTGCTTCTCGAATCGGATATGATTCTCGTCCAAATATAACTTTTTATTTATGTGTTTAGGTAAAATGTATTACGTGTTCAATGCTAATAATCTCATGCCGGGTTATCCAAAGCCCCTTCACCATCTGGGACTCCCGCGAGACCTCGAGGTTATAGACGCAGCCATGGTTTGGGGGCATAACGGAAAAACGTACTTCTTCAGTGGAACCATGTACTGGAGATTTGATGAAGAAGTCGGTCGAGTGGAACTCGATTATCCCCGCGACATGACAATATGGAGAGGAGTCGGTTATAACGTGGATGCCGTATTTCAATGGAAGGATGGTAAAGCTCGGCTACTGTTCCTAGTTTGTATGGTTTGCGTCGTCCGTATGAGATCTCATTATTGACGCGATCTCTTCTTTCTTATTTTTTCAGGTATTACTTATTTTTTCAAGGGTAAAGGCTTTTGGAAGTTCAACGATTTACGCATGAGAGTTGAAAATGAGAGGCAAATGCCATCTGCTCAATTTTGGATGGGATGCCCGAGGACTGTGAAAACTGATTTGCTCGGCACGGAGGAGTCCACGACACCTAGCAAAGATCCAGATATGGAATCTATATCAAATCGCTTAATCTACAACGTGCACTGCCAAATCATAACCTCACTAATAATCTTCGTGATCAATGTCATTCAGTAAGCAAAGGAAACGCTTTTAAATCCACGCGATGTATTCATTTTAGGTTAAGTTAATCTAAGGACTTTTTTTACATGTATCATGAACTGTCAAATATGTATTTTTTTGCATTATTGTAATTTCTTTTTTATGAATTTTTTGAAGACTATGACTACAAAGTAAACGAACTCTGCTTTAAAAAAATACGGTTTATTTTTAAAAATCATATTTTAAAGTTATACATGTTAGAATGAGATAAAATCCTGAATTTCCTATTTAAAGTAATATAAATTAAATCAGAGATTTTTTTATTTATATTTTATAAAGTGAAAAATAAATTTTGTACTTAAAAACATTGTTCTCTATTTCCATATTAATATACAGGCTCAAATTACTTTCATTTTAAATTTCAATATTTGGTAAGAAGTTTTCAACATTTTATTCAAAAGTCGCGAGATGCAACAATAACAGTGACAAATGAAAATAAAAAACTTCTATTGAAAACTTTCCTTATTATATTATAAAAATCAAGTTTTGAAACTGTAAAATATCAGTTACAATGGAAAGCTACAACCGGATGTGGAAAAATATGAAAAAAAGTTGTGTTAAACTGCAAAATTAAAAACCACAAATCAACTTCCACTTTTAATTTGGCATTATCTACTGATTTAAATAAATTAACTATAAGTTTAGAGACAAAAAAAAGCAAAATACATAAATTGCAGTCAAAAATTCTGGATGAAAAGATAAGGCAAATTTAGAATTTTTAGACAGGAAATTATAATGGTTATAAAAATCCCCCATTTTAATGCACGACAAAATACTTATTTTTGGACCAGGTTAAGCATGAATTTGGAAAAGAAAACGCGAAAACTGCAAATTAAGGGAAACAGTGAAAACATCAATAAAGGCGCCAAATAGGCAAATTATTATCAATGAAATATAAGTTAAATCAATGTAAGAGTAAATATACAATAAATGTTGAACTGTTGCAAATAAACTTTTGAAAAACCCTCAATTAACACTTTTCCAGAAGAATTTTCATTAAAATACATAGCACTTTAATTTTTGGGATTTAAATCTGTAAGTAATAAAAATATGATTCCAGATCAGGAAAATATTCAACAGCTGCCTTCGGATAATTTTCATATTTCCATTAAATATTGGAATTTTACTTGAACACTATTAACCTGAAGACTTCCAATCTTTTGATTCACCTTGAGTTCATGTAAAATTCAATTGCAGTGGAAAACAGGGCAAAGCCAGCAGCTCCAACTACTCCAGCTTTGATCCCAGCTAAAATTAAATATATATTAACATGAAAAGGTGTAATTATCTGAAAATCTGATATCTTAAAAAAGAAAATAATTAATGTAGAGAATTTAGATTATTTCTCTATCTTTATTCTCTGTAAGATAGAATATAGATAATAAGTAAGTATCTCTGTAAGATAGAAGAAGAGAATAAAGATTCTCTTACAGAGAATAAAGATATTCAAGGATAATATAAAATCAGAGATCATGTAGGTGTTGTACTAAGTTTTATTATTTTAAAAATAATATAAACTAATTTAAAAATAATAAAAACTAATTAAAAGATCATATAAAAACTTGATGGAATAGATTTGAAATAAGCTTATATATATATACTCTTTTACTCACCTCGAAGGCCAATCAAGCCACCAGTTACACCTCCAGCATATGTGCTATTTATCATATCAGTTTTACCCCTATGCTGTATGAAAAAAATATTTATTTAGCAGAAAGTAAAAAGAAAAAATAGATTTAGGTGATATTAGATCAGTTAAATTATTGATAATAAAAAATTATTAAGCAAATTTCTAAAATTGATGAGATTTATATAAATTTTTCTTGAACTCCTTGAACCTTATCAATAAAAAGAAATTTGTATGAATCTCATTGTTCTATTAATTTTGATGATGGGCTAAAATAATTGGCAAAACTTACTGATTCTATAATACATTCTACAGCTGCAAATACAAGTCCTAGTACTGCAAAATTTTTACCATAACTATGCGATGTCAGTTTTAAATCTCTTAAGATTTCTTTTGCTGTCTGATTACTTGCTTCAGGTCCAGTTATGGTAGGGTTCACACTTGAAGTAAATAATCCAATTGCAGCCCCCAATCCATATCCTAAAAATTAGAATCTAAATTTATTTCAAAAAAAACAGAAGTTAATACAGTTGTTTATATAAGATAATCAGTGTATATATTTATTTGGCAAAGAAAGAGCTTTATTTAAGTAAATTAAAGTATTATTAAAACTTTCATTCCCCCCTCCTCTTATAATCAATGGAATTTTCTTAAAAAATTCAAAATTTCCAGATTCAAGAATATTAAAATTATACCTACCTACAACACAACTCATAAGCGATTTAAGAGCACAGCTTTCGGAAGCTGCTTCCACCATATTTTCTTCTTTTGTTTTGATTTTGACAGGGCCCAAGAGTTTCGGAATAATAATATTATCCCGATATTTTTCCTTTTTAAATACTAAATTTTGAGCTACTTGTGCAAATTCTTCAGATGTAAGTGAAATACTTTCTTTCTCAAGATTCGAATTATTTAAGTCTGCCATTATAGTTGAAAAAACCTTTGAACTTCAAAAAATTCAAATTTATAGGATATATTCTTATCACATTATAACAGAACTGACTTATTCGACGTTAATGATTGTATGTCTTTATTACAATGCTTGATACAGTTAAAAAAGACGTGAAACATCTTTAATAAATAATGGCACTAACGAAGTATGATTAAGTGACGGAAGGAGTTGCATATTGAACAAGCGGAAACTTGAGATTGAAATCAAAATGGCGTTGTGTTGTGCAAGTAAGTCCGAAATTTATTTGTTTTAATTCGTTATTTCCATTTTCAGAATATAAAGAGAAATATTTTGTAATTTATCTTATCTTTCGATATAGTTTCCAACACTTAAAAACTTTTATAATTCCTGTATTGTATAGAATTTAGTTCATGACGATTCAAGTTTGGCTTTATGTTTTTAGTTTCAAATGAAGTTCCAGAACATCCAGTGGTTTCACCAGCTTCTGGGTCTATTTTTGAAAGGCGGTTAATTGAGAAATATATTATAGAGAATGGTGTTGATCCTATCAGTGGGAAAGAACTAACTGTTGATATGTTAATAGAAATTAAAGCACCGCCTGTAGTAAAACCGAAGCCGCCATCGGCTACAAGTATACCGGCTATTCTCAAAACACTTCAGGACGAATGGGATGCAATTATGCTTCACAGCTTTACTCAGAAGCAGCAGTTGCAAACGGCAAGGCAAGAATTAAGTCATGCATTATATCAGCACGATGCTGCTTGTCGTGTAATTGCTAGATTGACAAAAGAAGTGACTGCGGCGAGGGAAGCATTAGCAACGCTTAAGCCCCAAGCTGGTGTTGCTAGTAATCCTGCTGGAATTGTGCATCCAGTAAGTAAAAGCTTGGCGTTTTATGACTTTTTATTTGTATTGTATTGAATTTAAGAAATTTTTCTTTTTTTCATACTGATCTGTATTAAATAAAAACCATTAAAACTAAGTTAACCTATAAAAATGAGAATCATTTTTAAAGGCATTTGTTGCAAATGTTAATTTAATTCATTGTTTTGAATATTAGTAAGTTACTTGTTTCTTGTTTGGTATATACCTTGGCTTTTATATTTATACAATATAAAATAATTTTAAAATAGTAATATTTTATAAAAATTACTTATACTGAAAATCAATATGAAATGTAGCAATACAAATTAAGATTGTGTAATTAAATAAAACTTGATTATTGATTTGATAAAAAAAAGTATTATGTATTTTGTATTTTGAATTTCAAATTATTTAATTTTATTAGTTACCAACTTTAAATTAATATAATTATTTAAAATGATAAATGTTCATAAATAAATAAATCTGTATACATTATACTTAATTTAATTTTTCAAAAAATTATAACTTTTGCACCTTCCTTTATTGTGAACATGTGTATACTTTTATATAGTTGCAGGTAAAAAATGTCCTTAGATATTGGTTATTAATAGATATTGATTATATCTAGATAGATAATAGATCATAGATATAGTTTATTTTAGATTTTAAACTTTTTAATATCAGATTTTTTATGAATAACTTTTATTCAAATTGTTTTTCAACAAAATTTTTTATTTAATATTTTCATGAAAATATATGCATAAACTTTTTCCTTGTTTTAGGCTGTTGGTGCTGAAGCAGGACCTGGATTAGCCAATCAACCTGCTGAAGAAGCTGGAATGACTGATGATGTAATACAAAAATTACAAGACAAAGCAACAATTTTAACACAAGAAAGGAAGAAAAAAGGTCGAACTGTGCCTGAAGATCTTGTCACATCAGAATCTATTAGAAATTTTCGGACATTATCTTCCCATCCAGTAAGAATACTAAATCACTTTTCAAGTTAGCTAAGTAGTAATTTTTGATGTGAATTCCAACTAATGACTAATGCAAAAATTAAAGAACCTTATCTTAAAAATTTAGGACCTTTGTCCCAAAATGGCTAAAATTAATATAGATCTTTTATAGACTTAATCTATTTATAAGTCTTAATAAAATTAAATTTTTCAGGGATTACACAGTGCCAGTATACCAGGTATTTTATCTCTTGACGTCCACTCTGCTGATACTAGTAAAATATTAACTGGTGGAAGTGATAGAAATGCTACAGTTTTTAACAAAGATACAGAACAAGTAGTGGCCATCTTGAAAGGCCACACAAAGAAAGTAACCAGAGTTATATATCATCCTGAAGAAGTAAGTTAATTTTATGCTTACTATTTTAGAAAAGTTATAAATAATAAAATATAAAAAGATTGTTAGAGTTTAATTATAAATTAAGTTGTTGATTTAATGCTTTGTTAAAGAAAATAATGTTTTTATGTGTAAAATAAAAAAGTATTTATTCATTTTAAATTAATATAATTATATGAATGAAATTTTAGGATTTGGTTCTGACTGCTTCACCAGATACAACAATTAGAATTTGGGATGTTGGAACATCTCAAACCATTCAATTGTTACATGCTCATGATGAACCAGTTACTGGATTGTCATTACATCCAACTGGCGATTATGTTCTCTCCACATCAACAGACCAACATTGGGCTTTTTCAGATATTCGCACAGGGAAACTTTTAACCAAGGTTTCTTTTCATTTTATTACATTAAATTTTTTAAATTTTTGAATAAAGATTATTTGTTTAGAATGTCTACAAAATAATAAAAATGAAATGTTTATTGCGTTGTAGGTGGCAGATGAAGGTGCCTCAGGAGGTTCAGGTTTGACAACGGCTCAGTTCCACCCTGATGGCCTGATTTTTGGTACTGGAACTTCAGATTCTCAAGTTAAAATTTGGGATCTCAAAGAGCAGTCAAACGTTGCTAATTTCCCGGGACATAGCGGACCGATTACTGCAATTTCCTTTTCTGAAAATGGTTATTATTTGGCCACAGCTGCTGAAGATTCTTGTGTGAAACTCTGGGATTTGAGGAAATTGAAGAATTTCAAAACTCTACAATTAGAAGATCGTTACGAAATTAAGGATTTATGCTTCGATCAAAGTGGAACTTACCTTGCAATAGCTGGGACAGATGTTAGGTAAAAAAATTTGTTTCTATTTCTACATAATTATTTTTAAAATATATATCTTGTCTAAACGAGATATTTTTATTGCTTTTATGGAAATTTTTATTTTATCTCATTTCAGAAATTTCTTTTTATATAGATATTTTTTATTAATTCAAGAAATTTTATTTTATAGAGTCTATTTGTGTAAGCAATGGCAAGAATTAAAAGTATTTAACGATCATACGGCTATGGCAACTGGAGTTAGATTTGGTCGACTTTCTCATTACATTGCGACAACAAGTATGGATAGAACTTTGAAAATTTATGGACTATAAAATTCGAGTAAGTTTTCACTATAGAAGAACTAGAAATTCATAAGGTTTACGATGGCCGTAATTTTTGAGCGAATTACGTGAACAAAAGGATTTAAGAGTAAAATTTTATGATTTTATGAAATGAAAATTATTAAATATTTTTAATACTTGTAAATCACAAATATAAAAAGCTAAATTTCTTTTTCTTATCCTTCCAAACAAAAAAAATAATTTTTTTTTTTTAATGAAAATGACAGTAAATCTTCCACAATTAATGCAATGTTAAAAATTCAAATTAAGTAGCTTTAGATGAATATTTTCCGAACAAGCTACTGTGGATCATGATTAATACTTTGAAATATTTTTAAATTGCATAAAACAATAACTACAGACAAATATCTTGAAAACCATAAATTTCTCATACTAAATTCTTCATGTGTCATTTATTAAAATAATTCTTAAAATAATTTGTTACAGGACTGAAAACTTAGCACTTTAAACTTATTTGCAGTCTTTTACCGATTTATAATATTCAATTAATGGATCAGAATATAAAAAAATTCTGCGGATGTTAAAATTAGTCATCGCAATTTGTGTGGGCATGTTGCTTGCTGCCGAGATGGATAGAATGTTTTTCTATGCTTAAGTTGCATTTATTGAATTTAAATCGTTAAAATGAAAATAAAAAAGAAGTTCATTTAAATATTTTTTTTAAATAAATGTTTAAGTCATCTGTATACAAAATGTCTAAAAGTTCCATTTGCAATAAAGACTAAACAATGAGTTTCATTTTAGTAAACGATTTTATATGAGATTACTACATTTTTCACTATTGAAAACAAAAAAATTAGCTATATATTTGTAGTTTAATTTAAAAATTTTTTTTATCATCAAGGAGCACAGAACTTGTCATTTAACTCTGGATAACCGGGGATTGTTTTAAAAAAAATTTTAAAATGCAAAATTCGGGAAAATTTAATAGGAGATATTGTCAACAATTGCTGTGACTGATGTTGATGAATTTTAACATTAAAGGAAATTTCACACAACATATCGTGCATTGCTTATTGAGGGTTATTCTGTATATTCCGGAGGCTTAAGCTGCTTCGGTAAAAAAGAAACACTGGCTTTTCCGTCTCATTACATTACATTAGACACGTAAAATTTATCCATCACATAATAATAACATTAATATTTCCCTATTTATTAGGATATCTTGATAAATAATTTTCAGTCCGTATACAAGGTGCGTAGGATAATTGGAAATCTGAATTATGAAAAAAAATTTATTTTTTAGAATTAATAAAAACTTGAGGTATATTAATACGAATAAGCATTGTTTAAAGCAACTGACTCAAAATTCAATTGAAGAAAAATCGTCAGTTTTTCACTTTAATTTATATGAATTACATTAGGTTTACATAAGAAAGGAAGATCTGATTAAGAATGGGGCAGTGTCCGCAGGTAATATTTAAAATTAAAATTAAAATTCAGTTTTCTTTTACAGATTCAGAACTGTACTAAATTATTTCAAGGAACATGCGGCTTCGGTTAAAAATCCATTTAATTACTAATAATTATTAATGTTATTTTTTTCTTTATATCCATAAAAAGGTTTTGCTGTTCATCTAACATGAAAATTTTTGATAAGCCTGCAAAACTTCGATCCAATAAGCTGTACAGAAATTGAATGAGTCATGAAAGCTTTCAAGTTTTAAATATCTCACTGCCAGCGAAATAAGTTTTACTTCACGTTTTCCTCTGGAATAATATGTCATTTTTCATCTTGTATAAGTGCCTGCTAAGTAACAATAAAGGGACAAAAGTGATTGTAAGTGTCCATATGTTATTGTGTAGTGCAAGGCTGTTCAAGGCGCTGTAAAAGTTGAAGCTTTTATTCCTCCTGTTGTCTGGATCTTTTAAAGCGATAATTTTATTGTAAATGCAAATGTAAATGTATAATATTAGGACGTGGGACTCTTCGCAATGTGAAAAGTTTTGAAATTTCAATTTTTACACAATGGAATATGCTCCTTTCCTTTTTCACCAAGTAATTGAATGCAACTTTATTGAAATAATACACACTGATGCTAAACTAACAATGAAAGAGAGGTAATCGGTGTAGGTGATAAAATATGGGTGTGAAACAAATTCAAAATTTCATTTGGGTATATGTATATATAATTAATATGTATAATATCATAATACACGTATTAAAAATAATTCTTTATCTAAAACTATTTGCATTCAATCGTCATTAAATAAATTAAAAGATGATAAAATAACAATAAATATATTGCATAATGAAGTTCATATTTTCCTAAAGCATTCGTTACCACTAATAGATAAATTCGCCAAAAATTCGATATTTTTAAATTAGTAATTTATGCCGCTCTTAATTTTAACTAGAAATTTATTTATTATTAATATTGCAATTGCTGTCGCTTCCCAATATATTATTGGTTTCATTTTTTTCAATTAAAAAAAAACTCGTTTCCCGATAATGAAAATTCCATTGTGCAAAAATTGTTTAGTTTCATGAATTTTCGTAAGGAGTTAACAACAAAGAATTTATTAACTGCATAATTAAAACGTTTATCCATTTCATTTCTGTTCTAACCGGAACATATCGCAGTTAAAAATTTCTCAAAATCTGCAATTTTCTGTTTTGGGCTATATTTTTCTCTTGCGAGTCTGTTCCTAAGGTCGCCCGCGATCAACTGAGAAACGAAACGCACGATCACAGCAAGACACGTTTTTGCCATGTGCAGACGGTTCTTGTTTGATCAAGTAAGAATTGTGTCGTCCAAATCCTCTTCTTTTCCCTCTGGTAGTAATGCCACTTTTTTGAGAACCTAAAAAGAACTCTTAAGATTCGTGATCATTTTTAAAATTAAAGCCACTTTCTTGGGCAATAAAAACCCACCTTGGAAACGACATCACTTAAAGATTCTCGTGCACCAACATCGAGAAGAGCGAGGCATTTCTGCTGTCCTTCGTCCCCAACTCGTAACCTCAAAATGGCCACCAAAGCTAGTTCGCTGTTGGCCTTAACATAAGTGTTTTTTTCTTTTGTGCCATTTACCAGCATTGGGATTATGATTTTTAAGAACTCAGGCGTGATTTGGTTGAAAGGGATCGCTCTTGCTAAGAAACTGCACACTCTCGCCAATAACTGCTTCACTTCGTTGCTGCTGTGATTCATTGTCTGAAAAATAATTTTTTAAAATGTTCCGATTTGTAAATACAAAAATGCCATAAGAAATCAAATAGGTTAAAATATGTTCGATTATACATTATTCTGTACACATTTAAATAAATTGATAATTCTTTAGAAAGATTTTACGTTAAACAGAGAATTTTGGTATGAATGTAAAGAAATTTATCACGTATAAGAGCGAAACTTTTATAATTCGGAAAACTCATTCATCAGCAAGAATGTTTACCATTTAGGGATATCATAACGATTTCTACATATCCGATGTGTTTTTTTAGTTCTGCGCATTAAAATAAAACAATGCACTAAATATGGTTCGTGGAAAAACTAAATTTAGATATTTTACACTTTGTACATCATAGCTAATATGCTATGGGTAAAACAATGATTCTATTACAATATTCCCATGTTAATAGCCAAAAGTTTTTGAATAGTTTTTTTCATTCAAAATGATTAGGGAAAACAGTAATAACAAAACGATTCAAAAAATTAACTTACTCGTGCGAAAGGAGTCAGTATCGGAGTAGGCAAAGGCTGCTCGTATGTCATTAAATATTGCAGCAAATAACCACATGCTCGAATTCCATTCATGGCAATGGGTACTCTGTCTGCGGCCAAATAGGCCAATAATATCTTACACAGTTTATCCTGATGATCAGCAGTGTATATTAGTTCTGGAGCTTCCTTCAGTGCAACATACAAAGCAGAGCTTCGGCCGTGCCGTAAAGTCCACTCTAAAGGAACATCATCATCTAATTGAAGAAAAAGAAAAAAATAAAATCCTAATTTTTATTTCACAGTCCTCACATGATACAAGAATTGATACCAACTGAGCAAATGTTCGGCAATGGTGGTATTTAGAAGATCCGGGGGTAAATATTTGCATAAAGCACCGAGGCATCCTGCGGCGGCTGATCTTGTGATGTCGTCAGGATGATTTAATAAATTCACGAATGTTGGGAAAATCTGTTTCCTCAATGCGGGGCTCATTTTGTCTCCGGCTGGAGTAATAACTCCTCTCAAAGCTTGAAGCATTGTTTCTCTGTTAGTAACAAAATGCACATAGATTTAATTACAATGATGTGGGCATTTAAAATTTGTATATTTTACATAAATTTTCAAAATTTACTGTAAACCTATAATTAAAAGATTGCCTATCTTTTGACTTTCCTTCAGCCGCATTTTTAAAAAAATTACTGTCTCATGATACTCGTAAAATAAATGAATATTATATGATATATGAAGAAAAATTCAACTTTAACAACAATTTCATTAATAAACATAAATAAATAAAGACCTTAATGGAAGTTCATGATTAAAACATGAAGAAATTCGTTCCTTGAATAATGTACAACAAATTTTAGCCCTGAAATTTTTTCCATGAGACATATCTTACGACTATAGTCTAAATAGTTCTTTGATTTAAAAAAATCAAATTTTAAACAATTTAAAATCCCATTCTTGAATACTCTGACTAAAATATTCACTATAAAATCAATATAATAAAATTGGTCATACATCAATAATTTACCTTATAGATGAATCTTCTGCTCCTTTTACTCCCGAGTGTAAATCAGTGAATAATGGATCAGCTCTTGTGTGAATAACAATTAAATGACTCAACGCATGGGCGGCTTTCAGTCTTACCTGCCGATTCGGATCATGCAAAGCCTTCAGAAATGTAGTTTGAAGCTGAGGAAGGAACTGTTTTAACATCAAACCGACCTAAAACGATCAAATTGTTGTAAAATTAAAAAATTTTAAGCGATGTCGGAAACAGGGATTAAATATGTTGCAAATAAATGTTTTATTACCTTCGCTAGCAGCAGTGCAAGAGTTTCCAAAACTGAAGCTTTCACATTCCAACTAAATCTGTCGCCTAATATTCGAATAAGAGGTCCAGTGATGTGAACCACAGATGGCTGAAGAGCCTGAGCACTCGTCAATTTTATTGCTTCTCCTAAACCCTGAGCAGCTTGCTCTTTAACTTCGGGTAAACCATTTAAAATAGCCTCTCTGAATATTGGCAAAATAGGTGTGATGCCCTTAAAAACATATGAAATTATTTTTAATAAAAAAAATTAATAACGGCTTTCAAATGATTCATTCAGAAAGACGAATCTGAGCATTAGCAAATACAAATTTGAATTTTAAGGTACGAATTATTTATATAGATGTTTCAGTTATTGCCTTTAAAGAATCACAAACCTTTGGCAGACAAAATCCCGGCAACAAATCTTGCCCTTTGAGATCACTTACGGCAAAGCGAATAGCTTGTCTCACGTCGCTGACATGCAGCATTTGATCGTTTGGACTTAGAGTTTTTGTCACGGCACTTAGAGCTTCCCAACTCATTTGCAGAACATCACTGGCAAAAAAAACTTCATTTTTTTCTTCAAAAATATTTAAAAATTATGATTTATTTTAAAATAAATGTTTTCTATCTGTGACAATAATTGAATTAAATTTTTAATTTTATATAACTTTTCAAGACTAAAAATTCTCTTTTGTTATGCTAGTCTACATTTCTATAAACTCCACAGGAAATATGTTTGGGCTATTAGAACTTAACTTAGAAAATTTATCTTTACTAACTTGTCTGAATCAGTGAATAAATGAATAAGACCTCTAAGAAGTAAAGGTACATATTGCGAATAATCTGCTTGAGTACTGCTGCAAAATGCGCAAAGCAAAGTCGCTGCGGAACGCCGAATTTCAACTTTTTCTGATTTGGTATTTTCCATTAACTGATCCATTATTGTTCGAATACCTGATTCATCTGTTACGGACAAAACGACAGCTTGACAATATTCAAGTTCCTGCAAGGAGAAAAATATTAAAACAATTAAATATAAGTATAGAGAATAAGGAAACAATGAAAAATTTTTTAAATTTTCAATTTTTAAAAATTTAAATTTTTTTTCACCTGAGCTTGTTGAGACGTTCCTTGGGCATTCGACAGAGCTGACAGTAAAGCCGGAAGTATTTTATGAAGGTATTTTGTTAAAGCATCACCAGCAACCGATGCGAGAATTGATAGAGCTTTGGTATTAACAGGAGGAGCAGTTAATTGAGGTACCAAATATGGTAAAACTACACGGGATTTGATAGCCATGACCTGACGAAGGCCGTCCAACGTTGATTCTGCCAATAAAACATCGGAAGAATTCTGAAATAAATAAAGAGGAATTATATTGGATAGTTTGATAATTATGACTTGTGTTAATCTAAAAAAGCAATATAACCTTCTTTTATTTAAATTTCAACAAATTTCACTAACTTTATAAAAAGTAATTAAAAACATAGTTTAAATGACATTCTGTTTAATTAGTTAATTATCGTACCAGTTGAACAAGCATTGTTGGTAAAATATCATCTAAAGCACGAACACCAACTGTAGAATGCAAACTGTCAAAGGTTTTGGCAGCGGCTTGTCTTACTTCAGGGAGGGGATCACAAAGAGCTCTTCGTACAGTAGGAACAAGAGAGTTTACGAACGTTAGCACCATATCTCGACTAGTTGATGCCATAATTTCGCTTAATCCAATGCAAACTCCTTGTCTTTGGTCTGACTGATCCGACTCTAAACCTTTCTCTAATATTGGAATGATTTCTGGCAAAACTCTTTCGCCTAATTTGCGAACTAAATCTCCTAACGTTCTTGCTGCTACCTATTATAAAGAAAATTCAAAATTTTATCACTGAAAATCATATTTTGTATTATATATTAAAAATTTTTTAATTTAAAAAATTACGCAAATGCTTCATAAAAAATATTTTAGAAAAAAATTTTATTTACGGATAACTAGTCAAATTTAAATATTTAAAAATATAAGAATTTTCTTATTGAAGTACTTAAATCTTAATCTTTGGAAGATTCATAAAAAAAATTTCAGTCAATCTAACCTGTCTTTTATCTAAGCTTGTTGAAGCTAAACAACCCAGTAATAAGGTAAAAAGAGTCGGTAAAATTTCCCTCAGTGTCCTCGGTGTATTTGTAACCACAACTTTCCAAACGTGTAAAGCAGCTTGTCGAACCATAAGAGCTACATCAGATCTACCCATATAGAGACCTGCAAGAACTCTATTTCTTCTTTCGGCGCCCAATGCATCAATTATGGCCTAAAGCGAAATGTAAAGTTTTATTAAAATCTTTTAACAAAATATTGAAGAATAGAAAACTTTTAATTGCTCAAAAATCCACAATAATAATCGTAAATCCACCATAATTTCAACTAACTTTATGGGATTGCTCTGTGCCAAAATTATCATCTTCATCTGCTGTTTCCGTACTCATCTTCCCGGAAACTCCTGAAATTCTATATAAAAGATCTCCTAGTAGCTGAACAGAAGAATATCTAATCCTCCAATTGTCATCAAATAAACCACTCTCCAATTCAGGCAGTAATAAAGCGATCGCAGAATCCGCATATAAAGTTACGATTCTCTGCAATGTACATCGTACACTTTTCAGACTATCCCTCCTTCATTTGAATAATTATTATTTCATCAGCACGTCATATAAACAAATTAATTCTTAAAAGTTATCATTCTTACTTGGCCAGCCTTCAAAGCAGTTTCACGAACATACTCGTTTTCGTCTGCCAGAGCCTTCAAAATTGGATTTATAATTTGTCCAATGTATGGAGTAAATTCAGTAGTGAATACTACAGGCATATAAATGAACATCATAATGTAACCGTCCTTCACATGAGGTGCAATGTCGGTTCTTTCGGCTGTTGCTATTATATCTAAAAAAAATGTTTTTAGTATAGTCTAAAAAATATGGTTTTTAGTACGGTCCTTAATTTCTTAATACACTTTTATTTTAGTATGTTTTTAGTATTTGCACAAATGCTTTTTATATTTTAATAATCAAGCTTTATAAAACTTTTAACTGCACAAAATATCATTTAAAATTATACGTTTTGATAGATGATAAAATTGAAAAGCATGGATAAGGATAAATTGTTTAATGAAATAATACTGAATAATTGGTAGTGATATTAATTTCATTAATTAAAAAAAAAAATATAAGAATCGTATTTTGTTAATATAAATGTATATATTTTTTGCAATGAAAAATTCATTTTATCTGACAGTCAAAAATTTAACAGAACATTATTTTTATATATGTATATAATTTCAATACCATACTAATATATAACAATTACCTGGCATTAACTTATGTAATTTTTCTACACCTAAGCCACCAACAACTTCACTCAGACCTTGGGCAGCACCCGATCTATCTACGGAACTAGATTCCGAAGTAAGGGTCTGCATTAACCAAGGTAATAAGTCTTCGAAGCTGGCCTCTCCCATACCTCGTACCATGGCACCTAAAGCTCGAGCAGACACGCTTCGAACCTAAAAAAGTGAAAAAAATATGATGAATATTAAATACATATCATGCATTTATTATTATAAACTGTGTTAATAATTATTATTATTGTTATTACAATATAATTTACAAATATATTTAAAATATATTTAAATTTAATAACTTTTTATTATCGAAAAACCATTTTTCAACATCATAATAAGAATTAAATAAAAATGGAGAAATATGAAATTATCACCTCTGGTACAGGATCAAGTAAAGAAGTCTTCAATCCAGGTATTATATTTGGAAGATATGGACTAAGGTCTTTTTGATCAGTGAGCGAGTACATATTTCCTATGATTTGAGCAGCCATTTTTCTGGTTTCCGTGGACCGATCAAGAAAAGCTCTTTGGACAACTGGCATAATCAATGCCAAAGAAGGAGCATCTATAAAGTGGACAAATTTAGTGTCAAGTAAAGTTTGAAGACTAGTAGCTGTTTTTGAAGATGGATCCTGAAAAAAAAGTTTATAAAAAAATAAAAATAAATTACACTTAAAATTAAGCCGTTTGAAATGAAAATTAATTTAATCTCATTATTTCTCAGTGTTAAATAAAAATCAAAAGCTGACATAAAATTTTGCGAAAATAATACTGAAGTGAATATTTGGTGCCAAGATTCAAGACACGTTTTCCGTACAACTTAAATCACATTAATTATAACTTAGAAAAGTTAGAAAGCAAACGACAGCGAATTATATGTGATATAAAAAAATATAGTTTAAATTGAAGATTAATAAAATTTCTAAGTGAAAATACCTGTAAAGCCTCTAAAAGATATGGAACTATCGCTTGGATTTCAGGATTTCTAATAACAGAACCAATAACTTTAAGAGCCTGGGCTCCTGCTTTCTGAACTTTAATATGAGAATCACTAAGAACTTCAATTAACTTGGGAACTATGCTAGGTAAACACGACGAAAGCTGCTTAGGGGCACAATATGCCATTGCTCCCAATAACTCAACTGATCCTGAAAAGAAAAAAACACAAATGTTTCATTATTTATAAAGTAAAATAAATAATTCGTTTGAAAAGTACCAAAAACGTACCGGTTTTGGTTCTCCATGAATCTTCTTCTAAAGCAGCAAGCAGTGACGGAAGCACCAGTTTGACTCCATGAGCTGATAATTTGCTCATTACTACTCGAGCTGTATCATCGGTTGCATCACGAACAAATTGACTATTGTCTCCAAAGCAAAGGAGGAGATATGGTAAAACATGCACGATATATGGCTCGAAGAGACGTCCCAGCATATTGCACAACATTTCGAAAGCAAATAATGCTCCCTCTCTATGACGATAATTCTTTTTATTTTGAATAGCTGTTGTTAATGTTGTCATGATCTCTAACTGTTTTAATGCTAAGATACCCATGCCCTTTACTATTCCTAAAAATATTATAATTATTTATCATTTAGTAAATGTTTTAAATAGTTATACTTAAGGTCTTTACTAAACCAATATTTAATTATATATTTTTTTAAATTTATTTTTAAATGTTATTTAAAAACCAATTCAAGATAGCAAAAAAAAATCAATTAAAATGTAATTAGAATTCATTTGAAAAAGTTCATTTGATTCCATTTTTTCTTCTTCTCATATATTTCAATTTCAAATTAAAAATACGTTATAAAAAAATAATTTTAAGGTAAATTGATTAGGAAAGAAAATTTTGATGAGAAAAGAAAATTATTAATAAACAAAGAAAATCGAATTTGTTGATATATTTTAAGATTTTTTTCGAATTTTTTAAATTAACGAATTTACCAGCCAAACCGTAAGCCGCTCCTTTTCTTTCGCCGTAATTATCAGAGTCAAGTAATTGATGCAATAATTTTCGCACCAACATTGGAGCATTATTTTTAATTGCAGGTACTAACGGAGGTAAACAATTAGCAACAGCTTCCTGAACCTAAATGAATAAAAATACTTTTGGATACTAGAAAAACTAAATTGAAAATAAAAACGTAAATTGTACTAAAATCATTTTTAGGGGATGTAATTAATTTTTCTCAAATAGAAAAAAAATTAAAGTAACATAGAAAAATCTCTTTTTTTAATATCAAATTTAATAATTTTTGAAGTTCATTTGTTTAAAAACCTAATTTCAAATAAAGAAAGCAATTTGCTACAATTTTAATAGCATTAAAGAAGTATAATATAATTTCAAAATGACATAATTTGACAAAATTATTTCATTTTGCATATTGAAAAGATTAATTTTAAAAACCATACCTGTTGAGAAGGTGTAGAAAGAGCATCAATAAGCCTATCAACTATAGGTTTAATTTTTTTATCTTCTTTGTCCAAATGCCTTGCTAAAGAACCCATTAAAATAACAACTGATTGACGAACAGCATCGTAACTGCTGGAATCAGGAGCTTTATCCAAAAAATCTTCAAAAATGGGTAAAAGATTATTAACGGTTTCTTTGCCATGCTGATCGACGATAGCCAAACCTGCAGATAACATGTTTTTCCGAACCTAAAAAATATATATATCTACAGAGTATATATGACGCTGATTCAGCACATATATATGAATGAAATATTTAGGTTAAATCATGAAATAAATGTCTTAAATATTTATTAAACTATCAAGTTTATGAATATATTTAAAAACCATATTTTAAGATAAATATTCAGCAATAACGTTTTATTTTTGTTCTGACCAATTTTTCAATCACGACGATACTAGAAAAAGAGTATAAATTTAAAGAATGTCTTGCTAATTCATTAAATTATGGAAAAAATTTAAAATTTATTAATGGAATATTTTAAAAATTTGAAATTTCATTGTGAAAAAAACGTATGAAACTTTTAATTTATCCTGAATAAAATTCATTGCATTCTTTTGAAATTTTGCGCTAATTAAAAATTAACTTGCTTTCCAACCTCTGGCTTCCGATCTCCAAGTCCAGTCGTTACGAAAAATGAAATCAACTGTGGTACTACTGCAGGGTCCAAAAAAGGAGCCAATTCTTGAAAAGCCAATGCCACGCCACTCCTAGGTTCCCAAACATCAATTGGATGCTCAGTGATACGACCCAAATGGTTAACTTTGGGTGGAATCATCTGAAAAAATTAATCATAGTTCTTTCATCTGAATAAAGAAAAACCTGAAACCCAGGGTTTGAATTTAACGAACCGTTAATTTTTCCATATAGATATTTTGAAGTTGGGTTAAAACGATAGGAATCAAATCGAGATCCAAATTTGAACTGATTAAAGAAGCCAACGATTTTGCTCCGGATTGTTGAATTGCATCAACCGGATGTATTACATCTTTCAGTATGTCCTCGCATAAAACATTAGGTATTATTTTTAAATGTGCTGAATTCCAAAGATTTTTTGCTAAAACACAATTATCCTCGTTTATATCATGGGAAGCAACCCAGATTCGTCTCATTATCAATAAGCCGAGCTCTTCATTTTCCTTTATGTCCGGTAGTGATGTGTACATTTCTGCAAGACCCTAAAATTAAATAAAGTTAAGAGTATATAAAAAATTTTGAAAACAGATCTGCGAAAAAAATTGATTTGGGAAATTACTTTTAAGACTAAATTAGGACTACTTACATTTCTAGATGTATATATGTATGTAGTACCCTTATGTATATATATATATGTATATATATATACATAGTACCTTTTTAAGTAAAGAAAATTATCTTTTTGCAATTAGTTTATTAGAGATAAATATCTAATTAAAATTAATACAAACCCTTAAACCAGCTTCTCTAACAATATCGGAAGGACTTTGCAGAGCAGAAAGCAAAACAGAAATTTCATCTTCTGAGGCTCGACAGCAACCTTCAGATATCCCACTACCTCCTTTAGCAACTTCTAACAAGCAATTGCATGCCAATTGTTGACATCGACCTGTCGTCCTACCTGTTTTAAACATTTATATAAAATTTTGGATTTCATAATAAAGCAAGAAACAAGCGTTCTAAGCTGTTAAATTTGAATACTTTTAAATATTTGTAAAAAAAAGTTTAACAGTTCAAATCCAAGAACCTTATAAATTCTATTTAAGAAACAAAAATATATAAGTATATTCATAAATGATGAAACATTATATTTACAAATTAGAATAAATAAGAGAGTAAAAAATAAAACTAGGCAACTAATGAAATTTAATGTAAAATTTTCTACTTTTACCAATTTTTTTTTAAAAAAAATAGATTTTTATTTCTTACTTTTTAATTCTAGCAAAGTTTACAATCATGAAAACTGAAAAGATTATTTTAGTTCATATTTCATAAATTTAATATCATATACTCACCAATAATGTCCGTCAGCATCTGAAATATTTGCTTTCGAGGCAAAAGTTTTGGATGGTTTAGATCAATTTCTGTTTTGCCTCTCATTTGTGCATGTTCAGATATGATACGAAGACCTGTTACTAACAAAGAATCGTCATCCTTTTCTATTTGTTGTTGGAGAGCTGCCTGAAGTAAGGGAAAACAATAGGTGAAAGATGGAGCATTTAAAGTCTCAGGATATGTATACAATTTTTGCATTTTTGAGATCGTTCTCGTGACAGCTTGCTTTAACGGTTCCTCTTCCCATGCAGGATCCAAATCACACTGAGGTTTTAACAGTCTTAGAGTTACATTTCCCACTAATTTGCCGAAAAGCCATAAAGATCCACTGAATACACAATCAGAAAATTTTAAAAAAGCATGTGTTAAATAAGGAGCAGCAAGAGGCGAATTCAAATTATTCAGAAGAACAAATAATAAATCCTTAAAGTAGGCAGAAAATTTAGTCGGATGCCCATTTGCACAAGAATATAGCATAGATACGGACTTATTTATATCTTCATTTAAAATTCTTAATCTAGATCTAATTGCATTTTCTTTTTCAGTCTGAATTCGAATTATTTCCTTTTGTTTTGGAGTGAGCTCAGGTTCTTTTAATTTTCCTGCTTTTCTTTTCTTTTCCTCCAGTTCTTTTCTTAATTGCAACTCTTCTATTTGTTCCTTATAAGAATACACTTTACTTTCGCGCTTTAAATTTGAAATGCCACTAGGCTCTTGTTCTTTCCTGAAAAATTAATTGTGTGCAATTTTATTTACAATTAAAATAGCGACATAGAAAATGAAAGTAAATTCAATTATAACTTTTTATAACCTTACTTTTGCTATTATTCAAAAAATAAATAAAAATATCATTATTTTATAAAATTTTCAGTTTGAAACTTTATAACATTTTTAAATTTCACTTACTCAGAAATTATGGATTTATCATACAATTCCCCTTCCGGAGTTAAATAAATATGATATTCGTCTCTAGTAACTTTAGCTCGAGCTGACTCATTAAGCTGCTCCGATGCAAACTTAATTACAACTGGTAGCATTAGATCAGGCTCTAAACTGATAACTGTCGCTAAGGCACTTTCGACGCTTTTAGTAGGAATATATTCCTTAGTAAATAAATTTAATAACTCGTTTCTGTACAAGGAAATGAAATTTCGTGGTTCAATTTTTAAATGTTTCAATAATTTCAACCAAAAATTTATCGCATACTGCCCTGAAATCAAAAAATTTTTTTCCATCGGAAAAGTATCAATAACTTCCTGCAAAACAAATCATAGTTTTTGGGTTGCATTGATTAAGATTCTAAATTTATATATTGCTGATAACAAACAATTGTTAAAAAATATTTTGGCCAAAATTTTGTTTTTTTCCGTTTCACCGACGTATAAAATTCCAGTTACATAGTGTTTACTCTAAAGCAGAAACTCACGCAAAATTGGATGATGCGCACAGATGATTGTGGCCAAAGCAATCTGATGACAATCTTCCTCAATGAGATTCGACCCACTACAAATACAAACTAGTGCATCAGCTAAAGAGTGAAATCCAGTTTCGCGTTCTGTAGCAGCATTTTCTCTATTTACCTTGCTGTAAGGAACTGAAAAAAGATTAACATTATACTTCTTAGGAACATATTATTTCAAAGAATACAATTAATTTATTTTCACAATAGAAGAAAAAGCAATGGTAAAATTTATAATTAAAATAATACTATTTATAAAGAAATATAATTTAAAAATTAAATAATGTTAATTTTAATTCATCAAATTAACTAATAATCTCATAATTTTAAACTTTAAAAAATTAAATTTTTATTAATAAAATTACTTTTTAACTTATATTTAAGAGTAACTTAATTTGTTACATCGATTAGTGTAAAAAAATTAGTTTTCTTCATCAGTTTGGCACCACTTCCATCTAATCAATAATAACACTCTTTAAAACTCTATTATTCACCTGAATCCAATTGTAGTGAAAACTGTTTTATAAGTGATAGGGCTAGCTGAGTACCACCTAATACAGATACAAGACGTTTCACTACACTTCTGCAAAGATTCCTCACATTTCTGCTTGCTTTTGTTAAGCAGTAAAGAACTGCTTTGTGCAAAGCCTGATCTTTTCCATTCACCCGATCGGCGTGATTTAGTAATAATTTTTCGCAGAGTCGTATAACAGTTATTAAAGCTGAAAATGAAACATTTTGCTAAACACTGAATAAAAAATATTTTCATAGCGATAAAATTACATTTTTAAATTGCGAATTGCAAACCTTACCTTCTTCCGTTGCAGAGGCTAAAAATTTATCAGAAGCGAAGAATTGTTTCTCCACATCAAGTATGATATTCCACAAAACATTTGAATATTTTTCGGGACAAGCTTCTGCGGTAACTAATCTTAATAAAAAATAAGCAGCACTTAATGCTTCTGTTTGCGTAGCTGCAGAAGTGCTTCCCTTCTCTAAAGCATTTGCCAGTATCCCTGCTAATATGCTGCCTTGGTTTAAAATGTTGTTATTAAAACACTCGTTCATACAGTCTATATAAGCTACACGAACAGCAGATGTCGATGTTTTTAGTCCTATAATTTGGTTTTCCAAAAATTAATGCAAAATTATAATAACGCCTATTAGACTTTTATTGTGGTTTTTGTATGAAAGATAGCAGACAGTTTTACAAAATATATCTTAGAATTTTAATAAATTAAATGAAGTTTTGTATACAAAAAGATATTTTAAAAAAATATAGTGCTCCACTGATCACATTTATATCTTTTACGATTTTTTTTATCAACCACCTTACATACATACCCATTCCTTTTTCAAACCAGTCAATCAATTTTTTTGGCATTTGAATGAATTTAGTGCCCCATTTTGAAAGCATTTCAAGGGCGCAAATCAAAGTTTTTTCATGAACTTCATTTTCCAAAACTTTCAGAAAATGATCTGTTGCAGAAACTGCTAACTCATGACCGCTATTTCCACTTACTTTATTTTCACTAATAAAACCAGCACCCTAAAATTATTTATAATTTTACTAAAAATTTCTTATTCAATCAATTAAACATTTACTTGTAGATTATTACCTGCAACATGCTAATCTTATGTGCAGCAAAAGTTAATTTTCCTTCAGAGCCATGAAATACAGCAAATAAGTGATTTAACAAATTTAGCAGAGAGGTTGAATCTGTGCATTGACGAGCAAGCTGACGGCAAGATTGAATTGCTATATCCCTGGACAGATCATCTTTAGAATGAAGATTAGCTAAAAAATATTAATATTTTAAAACTACTGGATTTAAAATTTTTTTTTCTTAAAAAATCTCTAATACAAAACTTACCAACTAAAAGCCTCCCAATATCCAAGGCATACTGGCTGAGATCTAATGATAATCCACTAAAAACTAAACCAACTGTCTCCAAAACTACCTCTGGAGCTCTGAGCATAGCCTTTTGTAGTGCAGGTAAAATTGTGCATGAGAATTCTTCATGAGTTACTAACTGTAGTATTCCATTACTTTCTTTTAACACAAATGACTCTGGTTTTTTTTTACAAGAAATTGATACTTTTATCAAATTTTCAATTGCAAAAGGCTACAAAAAAAATTTCATATAAACTATTAAAAATTTTAAGCAAAATAATTTAGAAAATTTATATTCTGTAAATGCAGAACATTAACTTTTATAAAAAAAATCAAATTTCTATAAAATAATTTTGCAATTTAAATCATATCCTAATTTATTAAAATCATAAATATTTTATGTTTCATTTTTAATCAAATACATATAAAATCTAAAAAATTAGTAAAATATTTTTATTCAGGCCTTCTCACCTGTATTACTATAAAATATCCATATAAACATGCAAGTAAAAATTAATAAGAAAAAATGTATATTGCAATTGTACCTTATATTTCTGTACTAAATTCTCCTGTTTACTTTGTTTAAGAAACCTTAGATAAAAAGAAGCTAACAAAAGAGAATGTGTTGATAATTCAAATTTAAAAACTGTATCACCATATAATTCCCATGAGGATTGCATATTATTCCACATCACATTTAATTTATGTTGGGCATGCTTAATTTGTTTCCTGTTTTCTGCAGCACAAATGCTTAAAATCAACATGGATTGAGTTTCAATCAATTTCTGATATTCAGCATTGTTATCTAAGAAACTCTTTTCACTATAACTTTGAACCAGTATGCATGTCCATGATAATGAACACAGTGCTGTGTTAGCAGTAGTTTTACTGTAAGAAAACAAAATTTTAAACTTTTAAAAAAGCAAATTTTTGAAAAATAAAACATTTCCTGAAGCAAAGTAATTCTAATTAAAAATTCAGCACTAAAATATACTTTAAACAATTAACAATTTCTCCTCTTGGATTCTAATAATATTAAAGAGATGAATTATGTTTTCATCAATTTATTGACACTGAACCATTCTTTAGAATTTCGGTCGAAATAAACAAGACATGAAATAAGTGATATTTAAATATGCAGTTATATGTTACAATATTTGCCTCAATGAAATAAATATTATCTAAATTAAAATTAAGGAAATTTAATTTTAAACTAACACTGGCCAACATGGTAAACATGTTTCTGTAAGTTTGTCGATATTAATTTTAAAATTTTGAATTATACATTACCTTGCCACTATGGATTTATGTAGCTTAGCATGATCATAAAGTGCTAATGCCAGATGCTTAAATGTCGCTTCGCGATGACATTTCATAAGTTCTTTTACCAAGTTTCGAATATATGCTTGAGATGTACCATCTCTGTATTTTGGTAATATTGACAATAAAATTTTACATATACCGCGAACGATCGATTCAGTGATATTGGGATGGGACAATACAGATATTACTTTCTCGATTACATCTTTTCTTTCTTTTCGGCTTGATGTTTGAATTCGAATCGGAAGATCCTTTAAAGCTTTGCTTAACTGGAAATATTCACATTTTTTTCAAAAAGCCCATATTTTAAGCAATTAATCACAAAAAAGCACACGTGAGATGCTCTACCTACCTCCACATCGGCCATATTTGCTGTTATTTGAGTTGTTGTGACTTTCTTCTGGGCCTTATCAAGCAACATCGATGAACCCCCGTGTACCTTGAACAAGAGGGGGTATAGGGGCGTGACGTTTCTCACTAATTTAAATTTTTTCTATGAACCTTCATTTAAATTTTTTTGGTTAATTTTTAATTTCTTTATATTAAATCTTTTTATCTCTTATCTAATATAACTTATAAACGTATTCCTTAAGAATATGTATGAAAATAGAAAAAAATATGCTAAAAATTGTCTAACAGGCATACATTTTTTTGATTCAAAATTATAAATTCGAAAAATTGGTAAATTTAATCTTACCTCTTACTGGGTAAATAAACCGCAAATATATACAATGAAATATCTTAATTCTAAGCAATTCTGACGAATTTTTTTCTGGCCCTCCGTGAAAAATTTTTATGTTACACTATTTAAAATGATTAAGACGTTTTATTCCAGATAATCTATTAATTTAGGCTCAAATTTTTTTTCTGAAACGGTTCTATTTAATTTCAATTTCCTCCAATCAGAAGATTTAATATCAGAATTATAACTTAAGAGAAAATTAATATTTAGATGGCGATTTGTTTTTCCCGAAAAATTGATAAACATTTTTAGATAATTCGGCTTAATTTTTCATGTCTCGCTCTTATGGAAAATAAGCTTTCCGCCATTCTATTAGAAAATTTTCGAAGGAATCAGTATTAGGTGCAAAATTCTGGACCTAAAGTTTCACTTGATTTATTTTGTATCACATGAAAATTTACGCTCTAAATTTATCGCCATTTAGAGATCTTACAATAAAACTATCAAATGCAGATGTATGTGTATATATATATAAATTATATTCGCTTACTATTAGTTATAATAAATAAAAAGTAAGGCAATTGAGCGACATCATTATGATTGAACCATAAATTTCTTCTAAATTATGGCGCACTTTCTTGAGAGAAAAAAAAATCGTTGAAACATTTATGTTTTAAAGCTAAATCTTTCAATTCGAAATTCTTGAAAATACAAAAATTATCAAATTTCAAGTCAATAGAATTTGCTAGGTTAGTACTATTCACAAAAAAAATAGTTTGAATATTATTTTAACTCACCATTTTTATTACATAACTGACAAAGACCGAATTATTATCTCTACGGTAATATTTTTATTTTCATTTTGTAAAAAATTAGTGATTTCTTTTGTTGCTCAAAACAGAGGTTGGTCTTCACATTTTAGAATTTCAGCAAAGTTAAGCTTAAAATGTAGAATTCTAAATTTTAAACAAAATTTTCTTGAAGAACAAGAATTTTTTTTTTTTCGAAACGTGACTTTCCTTTCAGACTAAATTCATAAAAGTTATTATTATCTTGTGTTGAATAAATTTGATCCCTCACAAAAACATGCCATAATCATATCGAAGAGTGATATAAATACTGAACTTATTATGTTTTATTTGAAATAAAATCAAAAGAATCAATATTTATTAAACGTGATCACCATAAAATAATCATAAAACTGTATCATTGTATAGAACGATTTATGTATAAAACGTATCAAATTAATGTTTATAAGCATTTATACCATTGTCATATAAAAATTTTTTTGTGTATTATCATTATATGTTATAAAATGAAATTATTTTAACAACTACATTTTTTTCGCAAAAAATGTATTAAATTTACGTTGTGACGGGTAAAACTTCCATATCATCCCGACAACGTGGCACATATAGAGTAACACAAGTATGTTCCCACACGTCTTGCGGATACTTATCCTTACTGCTCCATGAATTCGTTTCTAAATCATAACAATCAACTGAAGCTAAAAAAGAAAATATTATTTATTACAATAAAATTTTAATTTCAGGCTACAAAATTATCAATTAGCAGATGATAAAAAAGCAATTTGCGGAAACAGAATCCAACCTGTAGCGCGATCAAACAGAGCATCGCTGTGAAAGCCACCGATAAAATAAATTTTTGATTGGACGGAAACTATACCGGCATGATATCTTGGAGTTGGCACAACAGTCACAGTTTCCCATGAGTCCTCTGTAACATTATAAGCATCAATGGTATCTACCAATTGCCGACCACCAGAAGCCTCATCTTCCTTCCATCCGCCGCACACGTACACTTTATCACCTAGTAACAAAAAATCTTCCTTAATTATTTGCGAATCATAATATCAACTTCAATTTGATAAAAACTAACCTATTGTAAGCATTACATGATCAGCTCGAGGAGACAACATTGGAGCTTTGGTCTTCCATGTGTTTGTCCATTGATCGTAGCACTGCATGGAAGAAAGAACTAAATCTCTATCCAGTCCGCCAGAAATGAACAATAAATGTGGCGAAGTCTGAGGCCATGCAGCACCGGCATGTTGAGTTCTACTCCCAGAAGTTGGAGTTACGATTTCCCAACTATCACTGATTGGATCGTAACATTCACACAAACACACATCCTGTTAACATATTTAAATTTTCAAATAATGATAAATTTTTTAGGTATTAATGTAACAGAATTTAATCAGAACACTCGATTGATAGATGCAACGAAAAGATAAACAATCAAACAAATTTATTTTAGTGACCTAATATGTCTTGCTTCATGAAATAAAAATAGGTTTCTTGCAAGCATACCTTTTAAAGTATGATTGTTAAATATTAATATTCTAACTATTAGTGTTGAATCCATTGAAAAGATATGAAAAGTTTATTCTATTGATAAAAACAAGTATAATACTCATATACCCCTTCATGACCATCGTCATCTTCTATTTCGTTGCTGCCTCCTACAGCATAAAGTCGTCCTGCAACTACATTCAATGAAAATCTGCATCGTTCCCTATGCATAGGAGCCATGGTGCTCCATTTATTGGCTTGAGGACAATACCTAAAACCAAATGGATGAATATTTTCCTGGAAACACACAAAAATATATGATCACAATCTTTCCTTTATGGAAAAAGTTTTATAATAAATGGAAATTTAACTATATACAATTAATTTAAATTTTATTATATTTAACTTTTAATTATTTAATATAAATTTTCAAACATTTTAAATCTATAAAATTTCATTAACTTCACAAAATGTTATCTCACTTGCAAAGACTGATTAAAGCATCCTCCAACTACGTAAAGTTCATTATCCAAAACAGCCGTACCGAAATTACACTGTTCAACGTGAGGTATGCTTGTTAAATGTCGCCATTTACCAGAGCTGGCCAAAAAATAAGTAACTTCGTTCGTAATACCGCCCAGTCCGAACCCACCAACTTTAATGACTGCAAGCTCCATTCCTCTTGAATTAATAAGTGGAGGTGTAACATCGTTTCGATCTTGCTTCAGTTTCCGTTGAAAACAAGATTCTAGTAAAATTAGCCTGCCAAACAAATTTCAAAAAATAATACATATATATATATCTTGCCTTCTTTTACATTAAATGTTTCAAATATGCCATAAGTCTTCCATTATAAAAAAATTTCAATCATTATTAGATCAAAAATCTTGTAACTCTCCTTGAATTCATCAAAACAGGAATGCTATATGTATTCCTTACAAAAGAAGAAAATATGTAAAATTATGAATAATATTAGATAATAATGAACAAGTAACCTACCTACTGATCCAAGAATCCTGAATTAAAGCTATGGTTGACTCTAAATCGCCATCTGAAATTTCTGAAAAATGAACTCTTCGAAGAATTTTAATAATGGCTGACTGACATCTTTCACCACTTTTTCTAATCCACTGTATCACAATATTTAGCACCTATGTAAATTAAATTGCTTGAAATAATTTCGTGGGAAAATATTGTGTCAAAAAAAAATTTCAATTTGAAAACCCAAGTCACCATATATTGATATAATTAGACTAATATTTATTTTCAATAAAATATTTCAACTTTGAAAAAGAATTAAGTAATTTTTGCTAAAAGTCTATATATATCATTTTTCATGTGTTGAATTACCTGAGTTTCAGAACAGTCAACTGGGAAATCACAGGCCAATAAATGTTCTAACTGAGTTAAGGAGAGTTGTTGAAAATCTGGTGATCTAGCAAATTCACTGAGATGAGCACACATAAAACGATAAACTCTTTTCCTCAGTTGTGACAAAGAATATATTTCAGCCAATGTAGCTATATCAATACAATTATCCAAATCCAGCTGAGCCTGCATTAAAGAATTTAATTCAGTGCTATATTCACTTTTCTTTATACAAACATAAAAAAGCTAATTATAAAAAAATTAAAATTAAAATTTCTTTAACATTTATTTTTTTGGTTTCCAAAAATTAAATAGTTTATTTTCATTTACTCATTTTATTCTTCAAAAAAGTTAAAAAATGATAAATCTGAAAATACCTGCAAATAATTGGAGCAAGCCTCAACAACTGCAACAACTTGAATATGACTGGCAGCAGATAATATATCTTGAATGTTATCAAGAGTCAGGGCAAGTCTTGATGTATATGCATAATCCAACAATAATCTAATTCCAGCAGCTGTAACTCCATTTAACCTAATTTCACTTTCTCTGGACTCCTATGGGTAAAAATGCTTAACAATAAAAAAAATTTTTTTTCTTTCATAATTTTTATAGTTGAAAGATGCTTTACCTTCATAGCATCAGTAAACATAGCTCTAAAATAGTCACTGCATGATGCTAATACCGCTTTATGGGCGGCAAAAGATTCACCTTCTGCTATAAGAGTTACATCTATCAACAGCCCTTTGCATCGTAATGCTTGAAGTCCGCACAAAAGTGTGCCAGTATGAGAAGGTGATTCAAAATGCACAGTATGAAGAAGTCGATCCGGATCGTGTAATTTTGTCATATTTTCTAAGTAAGACTAAAACAAATAATTATGAGGAAAACAATTAACAAATTAACAATATTATAGGAAAAAATTTATGTACCGAGGATGGTAGTCAGTTAAAGAAATGATTCTTATTGCACTTCATAATTTTGTATTTATCCACGTGCAGATTGATACGTAAACCTAATATATTTAATTCGGCATCATACATTTCTAATTAAAAAGCTTGACCTTTTAAAAAATATGCAGTATGTTATCAACTTTTGTTATGAAAGTAAACCTTATTCTTTCTTTTGTTGTTATTCGATGAATGACCTAATTTCATAAATTTTTCTGAATGTGCAATATATTGTTACTCAATACGTACCTCATGTATTCTCGGTCGAAATATTATAATTCATTCCTCAGAATAAAATTTTCTTCGCGAAGTCATCATTTTTAAAATAAAAATATTTGATTTGAGAACGATATGTAAACTTCTTTGTGGACTAATAGCAGCAAAGCACAGACGAATACTTCGCGTATGCCATAGAGCAGAAGAAAAAAAATAAAGTTAAGGAAAACAAAATTCTTAATCTTAGATTATAAAAATTTTCAAAAACCACTTCCTTTTTAAATTAGAAATTATTTATTACTCTAACTATCCTATATAATTATAATAATAAAATAACTGATGAGGTATAATTATGAATTTTATTTTCAGGTTGTGTGCATATAGTGTATGCCACATGATACACCATATTGGAATGGTTTTCCTTCTTCAAGGTTTTTCTACCAATATTAAGGGGAGCAAGTTAAAGATATAGCAAAAGTTAAGTAAGTAAATGATAAAAATGTATTTCTTAAATTATGCTTATATTATTTAATATTTGCAAATTTTTAAATTAACCGCCACTTTCAAGATCATCGCGATTCCTATTGGTCGCGGCAGCAAACGGAAATTGTCAAAGGTTAGGGTTAAATTCCTTAGAAAAGGGGTAACCTTATCTCTATGTGCAATTAAGCATTGATAAAAATTGCGCGATAGTTATCGTTATTAAATTTATCAATTAGCCCGAGTATTTTTGAAATAACCAAAGAAGAGCAAACAAATTTTAATTAATAGAATATTTAACTAAGTTTGCAAATAGGAAAATTTATACTTAAGGCAACAAGATGCGGCTTTAATTATAGCAACTTTTTTATTTGTTTCTTTATCAGATTGTTTTTGTTGATTTAAAAATTTTTTTAAATTTTGCAACAAGAAAAGCAACAAGATATAAAATTTTTTTTTTAGTGTCGAGATAGTAAATATTTTAAATTATATCTTTTTGTTTTGAAAGTATAAATTAAAATTTTAGGTTGGAACAAAATGTCAGCAAATACGTTTAGTGCAAAGATATTTAAACCTGTCCCACCTATAAAAGGAAGTTTCCCCATAGATCATGATAATTTGTGTAGAATAGAGATGATAAAATATATGAAGTGTTTGCAGACTAGTGATTACAATGGTGAAAACTGCCGTGAGCAAATAAAAAATTACCTAGGATGCAGGATGGACAATAATTTAATGGCGAAAGAATCTTGGGAGTCATTAGGGTTTTAAATATTTAGAAAATAAACTTTTGGTATTTATTTATACGATTTGGTGAATTCTCTTGTCGCAAGAGTATTAAATGCAAACTCATATAAGCTGAATTATATGGATCAAATGGATAGTAAAACAGTTCAAGAATCAATACCTAAAAGAAATATACTTGTGGGATGTACTGGAAGTGTTGCTGCTATAAAAATTCCTACTTTGGTGAAAAAACTAAAGGAAATTGAAAATGTTGAAATTAAAATAATTGTAACAGAATATGGAAAACATTTTATTGAAAAAGAAGGCAAATTAATTGATGTTGAAGTTCTCTCAGATAATGATGAATGGGCAAGTTGGCAAAAAAGAGGAGATCCTGTTTTGCATATTGACTTATGTAAATGGGCTGATTTATTTTTGATTGCACCACTTGATGCTAATACTTTAGGAAAAATTGCTGGGGTAAGCTTGATTTATATGGTTTTTTTTGCAATGCAAATGCATCTGCTTTTAACTTTCACTAATAAAAAATAAATGTAAAAACCAGATTTATGTGACAATCTTTTACAGGGATTGTGCGACAACTTACTTACTAGTGCTGTAAGAGCCTGGAGCCTGACAAAACCACTATTATTTTGTCCAGCAATGAATACTAAAATGTGGAATCATCCTATAACATCAAAACATATTGCAACATTAAAAGATTGGGGTTATATAGAAATCCCTGTCACTTCTAAAAAATTAATTTGTGGAGACTCAGGCCTCGGTGCAATGGCAGAAGTGGATAACATTTATAGTAGCATTACCAGATATATATGATAATTGCTAATCCAATGTAATTAACTGATTTAAACTGTTAAATTTTTTGAATTAGAATTTCACAATTAAATTTTCAATTTAAATAATACAATTAAAAAATGTAATTGTTGCTATGAATAAATTGATCTTATAAAGAAGTCATTGATTGGAAAATAAACTTTTAAAAAATTATTTTTCAGTTATAAATACTGTATTCAGTCAGTTTCAACTTGTTCATAATGAATAAAAAAATCTGATAATAATGACAAATAAAAGTTAAAATCAAATAAATTACATAATTTGGTTTTCTTTAATAAAGTTTTAAATCATAACTTTAAGTTCTTTTAGTGTAGATTTAAAAAGTAAATATTAAACAATTTAAATATAAATTTATTTAAGCAAATGGTACTTTTAGAACACATTGAGATTGTCGACTTAGAGTTTTCAAAAAAAAAAACATTTTCTTGTGACTAATACCTAGACGCATTCTTCAAAAAATAAAAAAAGGAAAGAAGTTATAAAAAAAATTTTATAAATTTTAAATACAAGAAAAGTATCCGAAGCAGTGCTTATTCACTATTCTAATGAGGATTAAAAAGTAATATATAATATCAGTATCGATTTATCTCGTTTATTTAAATATAAAGTTGAAGTTTCTGAAGTTTAATATAAATTGTCCGGGTATGCCGTATTTTCGAACTGCTCCTTTTACATTATACGATTATATAGTTTTTAAAAAGTTTTGGAAAATTAAAAAATTAATGAATAAAATTCCAAATAATGTAACGAGGCACTATTTGAAGTCGAAGAAAATTTTAAAAGGACAGTGCTTCCATGCATCGGCCAACCAGATCGTGAACGCGCAATGCACAATTCGAGATATCAGATCCTAAGGAAAATCCAAAAACGTAAAGAAGCTTGAGTAGGAGAAGCTGCCGCAGCAGTGCAACGGAACGGGACGAGTGGCAGCTCGAATAAGTTCAAGGAGCATTTTTTAATTTCAAATTTCAAAACCATTGGAAAAATCTCCTCGCAGCCATTTCGCTTTCCTCGTTTTCAAGTAATCGAAAAATCGTCTGGATTTTCTCGTAAGAGGCCGGGGAGGGGCAAAATTGTACGGCGACGAAAAGTCATGCGCGTAGCGGATCCCTACATTACAATAATCGCCGGGCCCTGCACTCAGTCGATCAGAATGAGTCAAAGCCAGTTCACAGTTGCCGAGCGCGAACCTGTCACTCAGCTGAAATTTTTATAAATTAAATAATTTCATGTTTTTTCTATACGTTCCTCGGTTTTAAGCGTTTTTCGGTATTGAAATGAAATTGTTAATATCCGCCGCAAGTTACTGTTAAAGTGGTTACTAAAGAAAACTTCTGCAGAGAGTGGAATTTCAGACCGAAACAATGACGGAATCATCCATCACGGTGACGCCCTCGGAAGGTGCGCCGCATACACCTCACGTTAAATCAGATCCCGGACAGGGATCCGGCGGTCTCGGTTGGCTGCGCCTCAACATCGACTACTTCAAGACGATACCTGGCATTTTGAAATTAATGCAGGCGGTGAGTTATCATCGTCTAACTTCGCGGACTTTAGCGCAACACGCAAAAATGGAGGTTTTCCTTCGCCGTTCCGAATTTCTTCGGGTCATCCCCTCCATCCAAAATTTTCGCCATTTCGACTTCTGCCCGATAAAACGGAGCGAAATGCAATGAAAAAGGTCGCCTGGTCCATGAAAATTCGACCGGTCAACCTTGGGAGCGTGCCTCGTTACCCGTTGGTCGCATTCGCGACAAGTGCGTGCGCCGAAGCAGATTTGAGGAAAACCCTCCGTCCAATTCAACAGCCACACTCCCGACCGTCGTCTTCTACGTCCGAAAGCAGAGCAACGAATTTCCTCAAATTATGGGAAATGCTACTCGAAGCTCGGGGAACGTTATCCACACATTACGCCGCCGATTGTGGCATCCACCCGCCGAGCACGCTGCTTGATGAATGCCTGAGTCGATGGGAGTCCGTCGATGCACCCCGCAGCAACCTTTCGGCAGCGTCCTCCGATATTTAAACGCGTTCCGGAATCATCGGTGGAAGCCCTCGATATCTAACGATGCACAATGTGCAACCTAACAACCATTTTAATCTAAACATTCTGGGTCATAGGGTCACGGTTTTCTTATCCCATACCGGTCGTATGCCAAATACAGAACCAACTTCGAGAAATTCTTCGTCATTCATTTTGAACTGAACGTGGTAAATAATTTCATTTCGATATCTTCTTTCGGTCGAAAATAACGCGAGGAGACCGGGAAATTCATTTTGTTGAGGTTCCCGCTCTTTACTGCATAGCTTACGTTCCTCATTCACGTATTCGAATTCGATTATTAGCATACGAACATCGCTGCAAGTGGGACGGTGTACATGCAAATCGTGAAACAGTCAGCCAACGAAGTCTCCCATTTAAATTTCCGTATATAAATATTTTACACCTTCAAAGCCGAGGCGCGTTCGGAAAATGCGAGGCCAAGCGAGATCCGCGAACGGAACTTCGCGAGATGGCGGTTCCGGGGCTTTCCTTCCGGCAGCAGTAGCCGGTTCCCCCGGGAAATCGATCGCGTTCATCACGCCAAAGGAAAAATTTTACATTTTCAATCGCAGAAACTTAGCGCGGGTTACCCGATACACGCCGTGAGAAACTGTTTCAATTAACGCGACACTCAAACCGGAATTTTCAGGTTTTCGAATTACGCTCGTGAAAATTTTTCAACGCTTTCCCGATGGAATGCATGTTTCAGTGACATTCGGCACTTAACACAGATAGGTTGCCAAGTCGGTGGGCAGTTGGGAAAAAGGTCTTCGAGATTTCACATTCAAAGTAATTTTTATCGCTTGGGACAATTACATTCACATACAGATATACACGTACGAAACTCGAAAAATGGACGCAAGATTCATTTTTCGCGATAACGGGAATAAAGTCAAAAGCCGCGGAAGATAGATGAGAAAAAGAAAACGAGAGCCATGGAAAATGAAAAAGAGCGGAAGATCATGAAGACATTCGGATTATACGGGCTCAAGCGGGGAATTCTTAGCCACGCAGCAGCAAAGGAAAATTCACGCCGTTTTTCCGGTTTTCCCGATCACGGGACGCCTGTGCCGACTGCGAAGCCTCGAGAGCTTCTTTCTTCTTTCTTTTTACGGACCGGGACGACGAAAGCATATCTTAATGCGTCGGGACCATAAATGTCACGGCTCGCAGCTCCTCACGATGTTATTTGGCACGCGGTGAGCACGGGAAAACCTCCTCTTCTCGACGAGAGCGATCCACTTTTGAACGGCTCCGCAAGATGGATTCCACTAAGAAGTGCCACGGAAGATCTGTGAAATATGTGGAAAGTTTCGCATAATAATTTTAAAATGTGGACATCAGCGGAATTTATTCGAATGAGGAAGGAAAAAGAAAATTATGGCTCGCAACGTTCTCGAACAGCGGCCCGTTGTCGTTCTCGCGGCCGATTATAATTTAATATCCATTTTACCGTAGGATCCGTGAACCTGTGCACGTGTGCACGTGTCAGTTCGTCACACGTGTGCGGGGCGAACAAGTCCAGCGGGGGAAAGGAGGAGGTTTCGATCGCTGCACAAGAGGTTCCTTTAGGCGCGCCCACTGCTTCCGACTTTGAGGGCGCGACGACTCGATCCCATTTCGACGACACAGGCAACCGGAGGACGGAAGTTTCGTCGAAGTTCTCCGGGACGCGGTTCTCGGCATCGCGGCCATTTCGCTGTCCAATATCGGAACAGAATCTGCCGACGGTTCCGGTCGCTTGCCTCAGCTTATTCCTTTTTCCCCGCGAAAATGAGAAAAAAAAAAAAAAACGGAATTTGTCTTGCGGAAAACGGTCAAATTCGAACGGGGAACCGTTCTCCGAAAAACCTTTTTCCTTTTTCGAACGCGGCTTTTGCACGTTCCACCACGACGCGTTCCCAACCGAGCTCCGCTTCGCCATAAGCGAGGGAGTCGGACGTCCGGTTCGAATTCGGGAACGGCCGCTTGTCAGGTCGCCCAACTTGTGGCCGTGCCTTAAATCCGTCGCCGAGCGTCGGCTTTTATACTGGCATCGCAGCGCACGTCGGATGTAAAGGAAACTTATTTAAAATCTCAATCTTTTTAAAGCTAATTTTTAATTATATTTTTTTTTTTTTTTTTTTTTTTTTTTTGCTCGAAAAAATACCGGATCATTGACATTCCTACAAGTTATACGAGGATCTTTACATCTTCCTGCCTTGTGACTCTCGAAAACTTAGCTGCACAATCTGGTTTTCTCGCATTTTTAAGTAGACCTCAATAAATTATGGCGTTCGGATCAGCGATTAAGAAGTGTCAAAGCGCTTTTCTGCCTTCAGACGGTTGCCGTAGCATAAAACGAAACTCTCCTACTACAATTTCCCAGTGCAAATGCCTGAAAATGTAGTTTGAAAGCCAACGGAATTTCGATGATAAACGAAAATTGGTCAATTGCTCGGGGCTCCCGCTTAACCCAAATCTTTTGGCAATCAAAAAAGGACATAAAAAGGTCTTTGGTGCTGGAATCGCATGTAGAAATGTGAAAAAAAAATCTCTTTATGTCACGTTAGTTACTGTTCACCTTTCGGCTTCCATTCCTAAAAGTTTTGATCATTGTACATTTCGCAGTCGAACCGGATTCAAACGTAATTTTTAACAAATTCCCGTAAAATTTAATAAATAGAACCGTATCTTTCCCATAATACTTTTAGCATGAAAATTACGTATGTACTTCACTGATAATATTTTTAATTGTCCTGTTTTTTTTACAACCCATCCAAAATATTTCGAAAATTTCTGATTAGTACTTGAGCTGTAAAATAATTATAGCATAAACTAAAATGACTTTTTTGTATTGCGTTTCCCTGCATCGCGTTGCAAACAATTCCATCTGGTTTCACGAGATGATAAATGAATTCATTCTACAGTTTACATTAGATGTAATTTCACGATATGTACATTTTAAAAATGTCACATTAGCACTAGCAGAAAAAGTTGGAATAAAAGTTTACGGTAAACTGTTGTAATCGAATACTTTTTCAAAGATCATTTTGAGAATCGATCTAACGGGGGGGGGGGGGGGGGGGGAAAT